>OX392475.1:17072294-17077294 GCA_947623365.1 Achlya flavicornis
CGTACACCTTCTCTGCCCCGACCATGCGCGACCACAGTCTGGGGGACATCCTCATGATTACATGGCCGGCATGGGGGTTCCTGGCTTTGCGTCGGAAGCGAATCTCCATACGGTCATCTTCTTTCTGGAGATCCACAAACAAGCCCTTGTTCTGATTCCTCAGGGCGTTCACAACGTCTTCGTCGCTGTTAATGTTAAGAACGTCCCTGAGGATCAGAAGGGGGTCCTTATTGAGGATCTCCTCTACATTCAGTCGGTCACCTTTTTCCAGCCGCTCCTTCACTTTTTTCCTCTCCACTTCCGACTCACAGCCCACTATCACTTTCCGATCTTTCACCTTTCTCACTCTTTCAACTTTAACCCATCCATCCTTTGCATTCATTTCTTCTCTTATGTGGGACAAAACTTCGTCCCCAGTTTCTTGTTCATTTCTGGAGGAGACCAAAACCGAGTACAGCGTGGCTTGATTTGGCATCCGCCTGGTAGTATTTCCCGCCCCCGCACCCGTGTAAATGGTCTTCTCCAGAACCTCATTGTGCATCTCGATTGTACTTTTTAGGGCTTCCATTTTCCCAGTGCTTTCTATCATAAGCTTCCCATGTTCCTCGATCCGCTTTAGGAGCTCAGCCTCTGCTTCTCTGGGCTGGAGGTCCTTTTGCAGCTCTCTCTCAACCTCTGCAGATGAGGAAGCAGCCTGTTTTCTTTCAGTTTTAGTCTCAGCCTCAGCCTCTTTTACTAGCTGGTACAGCCGTTCGATCGCCAGGGTAACCTCAGATTTAATGTCCGTTTTAAGGTTGCGAGAGTTACCCAGGTGAAGCTTTGCCTTTGTTAAGCAGGCACGCGCCTCGGCCACCCTATTGGCGTACTTTGGCTTTTCCGGTGGGCTCCCAGTAGCCTCCGTTGACGCAATGCGCGCGGTCGTTGTTTTCGGTTTGGGCTTTTGGGAGCCCGACGCAACTGCCAATCGTGTTGGTGAAGACGCTTTGGGTTCCACTTTACCCAACTCCCGGTCCCCAATGCTGCCCCTGGCCTTGGAGGTGATAGACGGGCCAGCCTTCTCCATCTTTTCAGGGGACTGCATGGGTTCGGTGGATTTGGCTGGTGTGCGGTATCCAAACATGCTAGGGAGAAGAGTGGGGGGACGTGTCAGATGGTAAATTTGTAAGTAAAAGTTTGTATAAGTTATATATGAAAATTGTGTAAATAAAGCTATATGGTCAATGTATATGTGTATATGTCTTTTTGTGCCCCTTGCGCACTTTTCCAATGCCCTGAGTGAGCCCTATCAACGAAAAAAGTGAAATAGACAACCAAAATTTGAGAAGATATTTTAACCAAATTGTACCGAGCCTAGCTGGCGAAACGCCACAGGGCGGGTGAGAGGGGGATTTTTTGTTCGTAGAGCACCGCGCGAGACGTCAAAAGATGCGCCTCGCCGAGGGGCACTCGAATACGTCAAAATAAGGGAGTAGATGGGACAAAAATTTTGAAAATTTTACGTATTTTGTGTATTTTACTGTGTTTTTTAATCTAATATTTTTATTTTTTCAGGTTTCGGTGATAGTGGGAAGCTGCGGATGGTATCAAACGACGCGCCTCGCCGTAAGGCACTCGAATCAACTCGAAAACACTGATAGGTGTGTACAAATAAACAGAAAATTTGGAAAAACGTGAATTTTTTATGAATTTTTAAAGAAAATATTTTTTATTAATATGGCAACACTAAATTCCAGTGCGACAGTCGCAAGGAGGTCCAAAAAACTAATATAATAGAAAAAAGATTCAAATTGATATGTCAATTTTTAAGGTCTAAATCGATGTTTTTTCTTTAATTACTTAGAGCTTAGGTGGACTTTTACAATGTATGAAAGTTCGATTTTAGCGATTTTATGAAAAATGTTTGTTCGTAGAGCGCCGCGCCAGACGTCAAAAGATGCGCCTCGCCGAGGGGCACTCGAATACGTCAAAATAAGGGAGTAGATGGGACAAAAATTTTGAAAATTTTACGTATTTTGTGTATTTTACTGTGTTTTTTAATCTAATATTTTTATTTTTTCAGGTTTCGGTGATAGTGGGAAGCTGCGGATGGTATCAAACGACGCGCCTCGCCGTAAGGCACTCGAATCAACTCGAAAACACTGATAGGTGTGTACAAATAAACAGAAAATTTGGAAAAACGTGAATTTTTTATGAATTTTTAAAGAAAATATTTTTTATTAATATGGCAACACTAAATTCCAGTGCGACAGTCGCAAGGAGGTCCAAAAAACTAATATAATAGAAAAAAGATTCAAATTGATATGTCAATTTTTAAGGTCTAAATCGATGTTTTTTCTTTAATTACTTAGAGCTTAGGTGGACTTTTACAATGTATGAAAGTTCGATTTTAGCGATTTTATGAAAAATGTTTGTTCGTAGAGCGCCGCGCCAGACGTCAAAAGATGTGCCTCGCCGAGGGGCACTCGAATACGTCAAAATAAGGGAGTAGATGGGACAAAAATTTTGAAAATTTTACGTATTTTGTGTATTTTACTGTGTTTTTTAATCTAATATTTTTATTTTTTCAGGTTTCGGTGATAGTGGGAAGCTGCGGATGGTATCAAACGACGCGCCTCGCCGTAAGGCACTCGAATCAACTCGAAAACACTGATAGGTGTGTACAAATAAACAGAAAATTTGGAAAAACGTGAATTTTTTATGAATTTTTAAAGAAAATATTTTTTATTAATATGGCAACACTAAATTCCAGTGCGACAGTCGCAAGGAGGTCCAAAAAACTAATATAATAGAAAAAAGATTCAAATTGATATGTCAATTTTTAAGGTCTAAATCGATGTTTTTTCTTTAATTACTTAGAGCTTAGGTGGACTTTTACAATGTATGAAAGTTCGATTTTAGCGATTTTATGAAAAATGTTTGTTCGTAGAGCGCCGCGCCAGACGTCAAAAGATGCGCCTCGCCGAGGGGCACTCGAATACGTCAAAATAAGGGAGTAGATGGGACAAAAATTTTGAAAATTTTTCGTATTTTGTGTATTTTACTGTGTTTTTTAATCTAATATTTTTATTTTTTCAGGTTTCGGTGATAGTGGGAAGCTGCGGATGGTATCAAACGACGCGCCTCGCCGTAAGGCACTCGAATCAACTCGAAAACACTGATAGGTGTGTACAAATAAACAGAAAATTTGGAAAAACGTGAATTTTTTATGAATTTTTAAAGAAAATATTTTTTATTAATATGGCAACACTAAATTCCAGTGCGACAGTCGCAAGGAGGTCCAAAAAACTAATATAATAGAAAAAAGATTCAAATTGATATGTCAATTTTTAAGGTCTAAATCGATGTTTTTTCTTTAATTACTTAGAGCTTAGGTGGACTTTTACAATGTATGAAAGTTCGATTTTAGCGATTTTATGAAAAATGTTTGTTCGTAGAGCGCCGCGCCAGACGTCAAAAGATGTGCCTCGCCGAGGGGCACTCGAATACGTCAAAATAAGGGAGTAGATGGGACAAAAATTTTGAAAATTTTACGTATTTTGTGTATTTTACTGTGTTTTTTAATCTAATATTTTTATTTTTTCAGGTTTCGGTGATAGTGGGAAGCTGCGGATGGTATCAAACGACGCGCCTCGCCGTAAGGCACTCGAATCAACTCGAAAACACTGATAGGTGTGTACAAATAAACAGAAAATTTGGAAAAACGTGAATTTTTTATGAATTTTTAAAGAAAATATTTTTTATTAATATGGCAACACTAAATTCCAGTGCGACAGTCGCAAGGAGGTCCAAAAAACTAATATAATAGAAAAAAGATTCAAATTGATATGTCAATTTTTAAGGTCTAAATCGATGGTTAGGTTAGGTTAGGTTAGGTTAGGTTAGGTTAGGTTAGGTTAGGTTAGGTTAGGTTAGGTTAGGTTAGGTTAGGTTAGGTTAGGTTAGGTTAGGTTAGGTTAGGTTAGGTTAGGTTAGGTTAGGTTAGGTTAGGTTAGGTTAGGTTAGGTTAGGTTAGGTTAGGTTAGGTTAGGTTAGGTTAGGTTAGGTTAGGTTAGGTTAGGTTAGGTTAGGTTAGGTTAGGTTAGGTTAGGTTAGGTTAGGTTAGGTTAGGTTAGGTTAGGTTAGGTTAGGTTAGGTTAGGTTAGGTTAGGTTAGGTTAGGTTAGGTTAGGTTAGGTTAGGTTAGGTTAGGTTAGGTTAGGTTAGGTTAGGTTAGGTTAGGTTAGGTTAGGTTAGGTTAGGTTAGGTTAGGTTAGGTTAGGTTAGGTTAGGTTAGGTTAGGTTAGGTTAGGTTAGGTTAGGTTAGGTTAGGTTAGGTTAGGTTAGGTTAGGTTAGGTTAGGTTAGGTTAGGTTAGGTTAGGTTAGGTTAGGTTAGGTTAGGTTAGGTTAGGTTAGGTTAGGTTAGGTTAGGTTAGGTTAGGTTAGGTTAGGTTAGGTTAGGTTAGGTTAGGTTAGGTTAGGTTAGGTTAGGTTAGGTTAGGTTAGGTTAGGTTAGGTTAGGTTAGGTTAGGTTAGGTTAGGTTAGGTTAGGTTAGGTTAGGTTAGGTTAGGTTAGGTTAGGTTAGGTTAGGTTAGGTTAGGTTAGGTTAGGTTAGGTTAGGTTAGGTTAGGTTAGGTTAGGTTAGGTTAGGTTAGGTTAGGTTAGGTTAGGTTAGGTTAGGTTAGGTTAGGTTAGGTTAGGTTAGGTTAGGTTAGGTTAGGTTAGGTTAGGTTAGGTTAGGTTAGGTTAGGTTAGGTTAGGTTAGGTTAGGTTAGGTTAGGTTAGGTTAGGTTAGGTTAGGTTAGGTTAGGTTAGGTTAGGTTAGGTTAGGTTAGGTTAGGTTAGGTTAGGTTAGGTTAGGTTAGGTTAGGTTAGGTTAGGTTAGGTTAGGTTAGGTTAGGTTAGGTTAGGTTAGGTTAGGTTAGGTTAGGTTAGGTTAGGTTAGGTTAGGTTAGGTTAGGTTAGGTTAGGTTAGGTTAGGTTAGGTTAGGTTAGGTTAGGTTAGGTTAGGTTAGGTTAGGTT